>CM024726.1:499754-538704 GCA_014182545.1 Eucalyptus globulus
TTATTTCATCTAAAGCCTTATAGATAGAATAAAAACTCGAGCGTAGTTGCAAATCAAATGGTATGTTGGAATTTCCAATTAGGCATAGATAAATATTTCTACCACCGGCCGTGGTAGCTCCTAAGTGAGTAGGCTCCAGACCTCCAAATGGGAGGTCCAGAGTTGGCCCCGCAACGCAAGGGGGAGGCCGCGAATCATTAGGTGATTTAAGCGTGGCGCCTTGGTAGTGGGTCATAAGCTAATGTCACCCTGGTTTACATTTACTGCATTAAAGCGATTTCTTCTTGGATAAAATATATATATATATATATATATATATATATATATATATTTTTTTTTTTTTTTTTTTTTTTTTTTTTTTTCAGATAAGAAAACAAGAAATAAAAAAAATGAAAAATAAGATAAACTTGCCTAATAAAATCAAGCAAATATACCTAATTTGATTTTTTTTTTTTAAAAAAAAAAAAACAAAGAAATCTTTGTCCGCCGGTTCGGAGCTCCGGCGAGGGCACAGCGGGTGCACAACGAGGAGGACTGCAGGCGTCGGCGGGCTTCAGCGACGGGGCTGGGCTGTAGGTCACGAGCAGCAGCGGAGCAGGGGCGTCGGCGAGCAAGGCGCGGCGTCGGGTCGTCGCGGCGAGCTTCACGGGGAGACCGGCGAAGCGGCGGTGGCAGAAACGCATTGGCGGAGGCGCGGTAGCGGCTGGGGGTGGCGTCGCACGGGGCTCGGAGCGGCGTGCAAGGGGCCGGCGCTCGGATCGAGACCTACTATCGTCAGGGGCCGCGGCGTCGAGAACGGCGAGAACAAGGAGGTCGGCGAGCGGAGCTAGACGTGAGTGCTGCAGGCGTTCGGGCTTACGGGTAGCAGGAGGCGAATCGGAGGCGTCGGGCGCTGGTGGTGCTCAGCGACGACAGGGGAAGCAACAACGACAGCGTCGGCGGGCTTCGGTGGTGCTGCTAGGCGTCGGCACTGGGTCACGAAAGAGGGCGAGCTCAGCCCAGATCTGCCGACGTGGGCTGAGGTGTAGACGAAGCTGCGAGACCGGCGGCGCAGTGGCCAGTGCGACACGGGTCGGCGCGGTCGGGGGCCCTCCGAGGAAGACGAACAGTCGCCGCTAGGGTCTCCTCCTTTTTTTTTTTTTTTTCCGCTCGACTCTCTTTTCACGTCACTCACCGGTCTTGTCTCTCTCTCCTGCTTTTCGGACATGAGTTGACCTCACCGAAATCTTTTTAAAATTCCAGCTCCAAAACCCAAAAAGCCCCAAAAAGTTCTTCACGTATTTGCTCTCACAAATTTCGAATTCCCTCCCCCTTGTACCTTTTATAAGAGAAAATTTTAGACCTTTATGCCATATTTTATTCTCAATTTTACTTGTGCATAATCCTCTGAATATATCGTTGCATCTCGTCGATATTCTTTTTTGTATTTTTCGAATATTCCATCCGAAAATTTCATTTATGTGAAAAATTTCACACTCACCGTCGGTCCAATAAAATAAAATAAAACAAAATAAGATATGTTTCTAAACTATATGTCGTGCAATTTTTATTATTTTTGGGTAAAAATTAACCCATTTTTTATACAAAAATTTAGGTGTCAACAACTTGTGCAATTTAAGGTGGACTTTCAAAAGGCGTATGATACTGTAGACTGGGATTTTTTGGAACTCACTCTGCAAGCTTTTAGATTCCCGGAATGGATCATCCATTTGATAATGGTGTGTGTGAGAACACCCAAGTTTTCAGTTTCTATTAATGGCGAACTTCATGGCTTCTTTTCCGGAGGTCGAGGCCTTCGCCAAGGGACCCTTTGTCGCCGTACCTCTTTACCCTTGTTATGGATGTGTTCTCAGGATTTTAAATTCCCGTATTGGTGAAAGGTTTCAAATACTTTTGGAGATGCAAGAAGGTAAAGTTGACCCATCTTTTCTTTGCCGACGATGTCTTTCTTTTGTCAAGCCGATTGGGTTTCCGCCACGATCCTCAAGAGAAGTCTTGATATATTCTTATCTTGGAGTGGATTGCTTCCGAACAAAAACAAGAGCGAGGTGTTTCTCTCAGGAGGCCATGTTTCCATCAGAGAGAATATTTGGCTTGCATTTGGCTTTTAGGAAGGTCGACTCCTAGTCTGGTACTTAGGGGTGCCCATCATTACTTCAAGACTTGGGAAAGCTGATTGTGCTTCGGTGATTGATCGTATTACCGCAAGAATTCAATCGTGGGCTCACCGCTTTTTTATCCTTTGCTGGCAGGCTTCAACTTATAAGGTCGGCATTCTATCCAAGCCTTTTGGGCTAGTGTTTTTTCTCTCGCCTATCTCTGTTCTTGATAGAATTGAACAATTGCTAAGACAAGTGGAAGGGCACCTCGCTTGGGCGAGGCGGTGCCAAAGTATCTTGGGATGACATTTGCCTCCCAAAAATGAAGGTGGCTTGGGTATTCGGAAATTGAGAGACTGCAATCTTGCTTCCTGCTTAAGTACATCTGGTTTCTCTTCACCGATAGAGAATCTCTCTCGGTGTCGTTGGATCCATTCTTATTTTTTAAAGAATGACAACTTTTGGAACTCCTCCTTCACCCACTACGTGTTCATGGGCGTGGAAAAAAATCCTTCAACTCCAAAGACACTTTAGGCTCTCTTTCTTTTGGAAGATTGGCCACGGTTCCTCTGTTTCCTTATGGCACGACAATTGGCTGGAATGTGGCCCGCTTCTCTTACTTATCCCGCTGGACCTTATGGAGAGCTGTCGCCTTCCAAGGTATTCTGTAGTGGCGGACCTTTATTCTCCCGTGGGTGCTTCTTTGAGAAACCTCCTCGCAAATATGGGAATTACTATACCCATTCTTTCTACTCGATTCTCGACCGCCTTCACCCGGCAAGAAGATCCATCAGGTTCGTTCTCTCGTTGCCTCTGCCTGGAAATACATTAGGGTTAAAAAGAATCGAGTGTCTTGGGCTCCTCTTATTTGGGACAATGACCTTGCACCCAGATTTCAATTTCATTTGTGGTTGCTCGCAAAAAATAGGCTGCCAACTCAGACTCTCCTTCTCTCTTATGGGAGGATTGAGTTCTCTGCTTGTGCTTTTTGCTGCTCCGTTCCGGACTCCGTGGACCACTTGTTCTTTGAGTGCACAACGCTGGGTGACTCTTGCGTTCTTTTGGGCTTCTAGATGTAATTTACCTTGGAAGAACAGAGTTTGGAAGGACAACCTCTCTTAGGCTCTCAAATTCCTATCCGGTAAAGATTTTTTTCACAGTATTGCCTGTTTCTCTTTTGGGGCTTTATGCCATTTCATATGGAAAAAAAGGAATTCTATCATCTTTCGAGGTGACTCTTTGGCAATTCCGGCCATGAAGAATCACTTGATCAAGGTTGTGAAGGATAAGGCTCTTTTGTTCTCTAATGTCCCGCCTACTCCAAGAAACAAGCAACTCCAGAGAAGTTGGGGGTTTGATCCGTCCATCTTCAACTCGGCGTCCTCTTCCTAGCTCTCCTCCATCTCTTCAATCTTTGGAGGGGTGCCTGAGGGTCTTTAGTCTATTTTTTAATTGTAGTTCAGCTGAGTAGTTGCTGCTTTGTTTCCTTCTCTCTGTATCTTTTGATTCGGCACCCTCACACTCTCCCTGCCCCCACAGTTAAAGTGTAAGTTACGGTGCCGAATTCTTGTTCTTTTCTCCAAAGTTTAATATATATTCTTACCTTTTACCAAAAAAAAAAAAACAACTTGTGCAATTTCATTTTTGTGTTGGGAATTCTTTCTTTCATTTGCACAGAAATTGTCAATTTAGACTGCTGTTGGCTAACCTCATGCCAAGAAATTGAGTCATAGCTCATCGAGCCAGCTGAAGGAACAAATTGCATTAGCCGTCCGACTGCACCTTTTGCAACTGCATTAAGTCAATGTATTCGTCAACTCTAGTAAAGTTATCTCTAGCTCATCCGTTTACTTTTGTTGTGAATTTTACAGATCGGGTATGATAAGCAAGGCCTTCCAATTGTTTTGCAACTGATGGGTCGTCCGTGGGGTGAAGCTTCAATTTTACGCCTTGCTTCTGTAGTTGAGGTATATCTTTTTTCATTTTGAGCGCTAATTCTTTTGAGTAATGTGAGAAACAAATGCTATCGCTTGCCTATCTGTCTCTTGCTTTCAGGAACTCTGTGGATCTAAGAAGAGGCCTGTATCATTCTACGATGTTCTGAAGACAAGCTGAATGCAGCTTAGCTCCTGTTGCTGATGTTTCTCTGCTGCTGCTTGTATGGGTTTTCTAGCATGCGGGGAGATCTATGCAGTGACTTTGTTGCTCCTGATTTAGCAGGGAGCTCTCTGTTTTAATGTCAATTAGGAAAGGACAGTTATCTGTCTACTTTTGTGGCTAGATCTTTGCTTTTCTATAGATATGCTTTTTATCAGATAAGTCATTTATAGACAGTGACTTTCCCCACAAAGATGTTGATTATTCAATGAATCCACTGTTTCACTGTCGTTTATTTACAAGGTTACTGCTAAGGTTGTTAGATAATTATCGTTACCTGGTTTTAATTGTGAAATATTTGATCTGTAACCTGAAAACAAATCTATTTCCAGGCGGCAACGGTTGGCGGTGGTGATAGGAGCAAGGGCATTAGCGCTCACAGGTAACCAAAGATGTTGGCAGGGGCATCGACTTGTGATGAAGTCTAGTGGCCAATGTCGGCTGGTGGTAGACTGGTAGCCTGTGGCAATGATTGTGGCGATATTTTGAGTGGTTATTGTTGTTTTGGCTTGTGATGTTCTGTGGCGCTGGCGAGGATTAGCAGAAGTTTAGTGACCTCCCACTGCCAAATGAAACGAACTTCCTGCGACTAACTTGACCTCAAATAATGCCTATGCTCCAGTGGTAGATAGCCTCCATTCGCACGTGTTTAAAGGACAGCTCAACTTCACCAAATGTTGATGTCTACCTACCTTCCCGGGACAAATTACATGTGTGGAAAGTATAAGTGGTAAAGAGAGCAAGGGGAAAAAAGGCAAGTATTTCATGCCACTATCGCACAATTAATGAGGTAAAGACGACCTGATTACAATATTCATGTGTACTAATGGGGAGGTTGATCAATTGGCTCCCAGGATCAGAGTCTTGCGGCCATGAACACTCAATCCAGAGTCTTGCCGCTGCCTCAGATGCTTAGCTTGAGCTCGAAGCTCAATGTAGGTAGTCATGGTGGCTTGAACTTTGTGATTTTTATGGCCATGGATGCTTGAGCTTGAGGTAGCAAGCAATGTCATTTGTGTCGGTAGGTTGAGGACTTCATTTATTCTGAACTTTTCCATTCTACATATTGTTTTCATGAAATTTTGTAATCTAATTGATTTATTTCAATTTTAATTTTTCTGTCACCAATTATTCTATTGATAATTTACGTTAGCAATAGTAGGTCCCAAAAAAGATTAAGATTAAGAGATTAATAAGAGTACGAATAGTACGACTTTTCAAAAATGTATTGGAGGGTTTTTTGGAAAAGAAAAGGGATAAAGGAATGGATTTAAATTTCAGGCCAAAAATAAAATGATCAGAAGGATGAGATTTTTCAAAACCTAACTTTATGATATGACTGTCATATAACTGTTCATGAAAGTCCTGGCCATTGGATCCACTCCTTCTTGCTATTCTACAGCTCTCTCCCTCTCTCGCTCTCTTTCTCTCTCTTTCTCTGAGTGATCAGACGGGAATTGAAGGAGAGATCTGATATGCCTTCTCCTGATGCCGCCGAGAAAAAGGAAGCGCCTTCTCTCAAGTCACATCCTTCGCCCTTCCCATATGCCGTCTTCCTAACCCTTCTTCGCTCATGTTGAAAATTTTATATATATATTCTTTTTCAAAAATTTCTAAATATTTTATTTTATTTTTCCCTGTCATATTTTTAACCTTAGCCAATATGGGTGAGCATAATTATAGGATAAAACCTGGAACCTAAAGATTAGACCGGTGGGAACCTATAAATTCCAGGTTTTAAGGTATGCAAAGTAGACTTTGGGTTTCAAAAATGAGAAACTTCTTTCATGCATAGGTTCCAAATTTTTAGTTTGAGGAACTTGGAATCTGTAACTTATAATCTAGAACCTGAAATAAGTTTTAATATTTTTCTTAATTTATGTTTTCGCGTGATCTTGCAATATTTCTTGCCGTTTGATAATGAGTGTATAATCTGAAAGTACTAATTTGGGTTTCCATTTTTATGACTGAGACTTTTACTTTATTAATATTAATATTTTTTGTGCATTTAAATATAAGTTATGGTAAGCGAATTATAGCAGCAAGTGATGATCATTAAAGGTTTTAATTTACAACAATCATTCATTTAAGAGTTAATATCCTGAAAAATCTCAAATTGATACATATGTGACAAATTTACCCTCAACTATTTTTTTGATCATGAAAAACCCAAAACTGGTACACTTGTGACAAAATTACCATGATTGACAATAAAAAAAAAACCTTAAACTGGTATATTTATGACAAATTTACTCCAAACTAATTTATTCGATCCCAAAAAACTCCAAACTGGTAATTTTGTGATAAATATACCATCCGCTAAATTGGGTTAATACCACAAAAAATCATAAAAATTGTAAATTGTGACAAACGAAGCGTAAAATTTCAAATTGGTATACCAGTTAATTGTCACGTGTCATTTAACTTAATAATTTAATAGTAAAATTTAACGAAAACTAACATAAGGTAAATTTGTCACAAGTCAATTTGACAAGTTTTATGAATTAATTGTGCTTATTATAAGGTTTAGAATTTAATTACACTTTCGTGACATTGCACTCTCATAACAAATTCAATATTTTTAGTGCACATATCCCTATTTTATATTATGTTCTGCATGCCACGAAGATGATCGTATAATCTTCCGAGAGAAAGAGATTCTGTTCCGACCATTCAATCCAGAACGAAGACTTTTCGGTGAGAAACTACCATTCAATCCAGAACGCACTACCAATCATGAACAAGTCTCCGATTAAGTCGACTGCCTTTTAGGTGAAAGAATTGCATCCCACGAATCATTGTTTTTCCCCGGTAAATTATTGGACAACAAGGAGACAAGCACGCTCAAGCTTAAGAAGACATGCGTTTCCTCTTAATGTCTTTCCAACCAAATACTTATTCGGCCTCTCAAAGTTTCTACACCACATTTCAACGAGACAAAACCATGTTTTCTTCTTCTACTTCTCCTCCATGTGAGATCGACGTTTTCGTGAGTTTCAGAGGCGACGACGTGAGGAAAAACTTCATACAATACCTCATCATTTGGCTGAACCAGGAGGGGTTTAGCTACTTCTACGACGATGAATCACAGCATGCTGGGAAGAAGATCGAGGACAAGATCTTCCCAGCCATCCGCCAGGCGAGGGTTGCCCTCATCGTGCTCTCTGAGAATTATGCCGACTCCAAGTGGTGCCTGAACGAGTTGGTCGAGATCCTCGAGTGCAACAGCCACCACAAGAACCTTGCGGTTATTCCTGTCTTTTATGGCGTGGACCCGGCCGATGTTAAGAATTTGCCGAGCGAAAGCAAATTTGGGCAAGCTTTCGAAAGATTGCGTAAGGACAAGAAAAACAGTCAAAAGATAGCAATATGGGAGAAAGCACTAAAAGAGGTTAAGAAGTTTTCCGGTTTCGAATTAGAGAAATTCGGGTAAGCAACTGGGATTGGTTACTCCACGTCGAAGCTTTAGTACCATTATCTCTGATAAGTCTTTATTTGGTGTGCCGGCTTTCTAGATGGAATTTTTGTATATTCTACAGAATTGGTTTTCTTAGGGGTATGGGACAAGTAGGAGTCTCTTTCGACTTTCCTGAAAGTTCTGATCTACCCTCTTAACTCATTCAAGCCCTGAGCCATTCCCTCGTTCTCCCTCCTTCTCTCTCACCCTTGCTCTCACTCCGCCGTTGGCTCCCACCACCGACTTCGATCGACGCCGCTCTGCGACCGACCCTTACTGAGCCCTGTGTGCATCTCTCTCTCTCTCTCTCTCTAAAAACTATGCTCTCTGTGGGGTGGTGGCTGGTGGCGAGCATCTCTCTCTCTCTCTCTCTCTCTCTAAAAACTATGCTCTCTGTGGGGTGGAGGTTGGTGGCGACAGTACAACGTGCTTTGGAGACGCCGAGAGAGGAGGGGTTGAGCAGTGGGTAGGTGGACGGGTTAGGGCTTCGGAAAAGAGAGTTTTCATTGCGGGTGAATTTGAAATTATGCACGCAGTAAATTTGGAAGGAAAATAACAAATTCGTCAATAAGACCGGATGTTAGATGCAATTGGATTGTAGATTTGCAAAACTTACGGTACAAATAGATATTAGATTTTAATGTGAAGATGCTTTTTGATATTTTTCTTGTAGAATATTAATAACGCCCAGGTAGAAAGGGTGTATTAAATATTCCCCTGGTTTTGGGGCGTGCACCGTTGGGAATTGGGGAACAAAAATGAAAACTATAATGGGAGATAAATGCAAACGAGATACTATGATTTTTCTTTTTTTTGGTAACCGAGAATTCGTCGGAGCATGCCCTTGTCAGCTTACGCCGATTCGGGGTCTCGTACGCCGATTCGGGGTCTCGTAGGCCTCCGCGATATTATAGTTTGAATTAGTTAAATCCAAAAGATGGATAACAGGACTAATTTTCTTCCGCTAAAGCTCCTTTTGAGATTTCACACCTTTTTTGGGCCAAATATTGGAGTTTCATACTTAAAAACATGATAACATAGTAGAAATTTGGGAAAGGTATTGACGAAGCATTTTTTTTTTTTTTCTTTTTATTTATTTTTACTTTATATTACTGTTTTTATGTTCTAGTCATAAATGTATTGTTTCTTCGTATGCTTGGTACGATGCAACGCAAGAAGATTAAGAAAAATTGTTTGGCCAAAAAGGAAAAGACTAGACGCACCCTCCTCGGCCGTAGGATGAGGTTACCATCGAAAGTAGAGCTTAGTTAATCACCATTTCTTTGTTACGCATGCCAGTGTCTATGGTGATCTAGTCAACCTCAGTTTCTTCCATTCTTATGCCACAGAAAGTTTAGTACCACATTCGTCGTCTGTTGTCTCTTGAGGTATCATGCGTACCTTTATTTTCTCATGCATATTGATCACATAATTTTTGTACTAATATTTATCACCAGGAAAGAGCCGGACCTCCTTGATAAAATAGTCCAATCCTTATGCGAGAAGATTTGTCCAAGCCAGTCTCTCAACTTTGCGAAAAATGCAATTGGAGCAAACCGTTTGGTTGAAGATTTGAGAAACTTGCTAAGGATCGGTCGGGAGGATGTGCGCGTGATAGGCATAAGTGGCACGGAAGGAATAGGCAAGACAATGGTGGCCAAAGCTGTTTGTAAAGGCACACTTGGCGAATTTGAGCGTTTTCTCCTTCTGGATAAATTTGGAGAAGAGAATGAGAATGAGAATGATCTTGTCGGCATGCAGAAGAAGTTAATCCAAAATTTCAGCATGAGAAAGGGACAGTCGCCCTATGATAGCTCTCGTGACAACAATGAAATGATAAAGAGGAATCTGGGTTGTAAGAAGATACTTCTTGTTCTTGATGGTGTTACAGAGAAAGGACAAATGGAAAAGTTGGGCGTCGCAGAGCGAGAGCGGTTTTGCCCCGGGAGTAGAATCTTGATCACGGCAAGAGATACAAATTTGCTGAAGGATCTCAAAGTAGATGACACGTTCAATGTCGAAGGATTGAATCGTGACGAAGCATTTCGACTCTTTTGTCGCCATGCCTTCAAGAGAGAAGAACCCGGAGAAGGCTATGAGCAGTTGTCTAGGTATCTATTTCACTATGCGGGAGGTCATCCTTTGGCCCTCGAAAAATGGGGTTCCTTCCTGTACGGGCAGTCGATAGATAAATTGCGGGAATTATCTGACAAATTGCGGCGAAATCCTAGTTATATTAAATCCATTGAAACAGACTCTGGTCCAATTTTCAAAGAGTATCCTTTTGAAGTTGTGGGACCGTGTGGGAGCGATCGGAGGACAAAATCTTGGAAAGGCAAGCGATTCCCAGGCGTGACGAAAATCAGTGTAGGCTTCGATTCAGAAGGAATCAATTTTATCACAGTTCAATACGACAAGGGATTTTCCCATAAAGCCGTCACACATGGCATCAAAGGGGGCGAAACATCTACACAAGCAGTAAGTCATTAGTATTTTTTTTTTCTTGATAAATTTTTGGATTGTATAGCTGAGGTGATCTCGTTGAAGCTATCGGGAAGTAGATGGGTCCAAAAAGAGATTAAAAAAGAAAAAAAAATCAGAAAAAATGAAACATCCCAACATCAAAAAAAAAATCATCATTCTTAAGCTCTATTTATTTCAGAAAGTGAATGATTTGAAAACCGCGAAATAAATGCACCCCTGGAGATATGTTACTTTCATATGTTCAACCTTATCTCTCGAATTTTTGTGTTGTGTTGCTCACCTCTTCTGGAATTTTTTTTTACCTCAGATTGAGATCAAAGATCCAAGTGATTACTTGGCTTCTGTCTCAGGCCACACTAAAATAGATACCGAACGCCCCATTCTTCAGTCATTGACATTCCATGGTAATAGAGGGAAGCTTGAACAAATCGGACCAAAAATGATGGGAGAAAATTTTCATTTCCATACACAGGAGGCAAAATCGTCGGGTTTCATGGGAGTTGCAATAACTCTCATCTTGAGTCTATTGGAGCTTATTATGAGCCGATTGCTCACACTCCCATTGGTTATTCCAGTAGAGTTTTCGGGCCTTTCGGAGGCGCGGGTGAAAAATCATGGGATTTTAATGATATAAATGCGATTTGTGTTCGCTACGCACACTTCATTAGGGTGATTACCTTTGCAGTCTGCAAAACCGCCAGCTCCAAACCTCGAACTACTTATGGGGAAAATGGCACGGAGGATGCTTTCGAGGTTGTATCTAGACTCTTTCTTTTTCTCTTTATTCGAATTCTACTTTAATGTCGTAAATTCATTTTTCTGGCTTAGCATAACATTAGTCGTCGACGGAATCGATGAACTTTGAGATTCTTTATAATTGCACATGAAAAAGCTCACACCAGAGAAACAAGAGGATCAGCATGACCGTTGAGTAATGACTTCACTTTATCAAAGTTAGGCAAAGACAAACTAAACAGTTACTTTTTGATTCACAAATTGAGACGGGCCACCAAATTTATTAGAGACATGATTTATATAAATCTTAGCATATATAACTTATTTTACAATTTGAATCGTATTTCAAAAGAAATCTACCAATTTATTTTGCTCATCGAATGATGCAACATATAGTCAGTCACTCACGTCGAATATGTGCTTCTGTGGCCTGTTTGTAGGTTAAATTGGAAACCCCAGACGAGTACATTACTTCTTTTTCTGGATTTTTCGAAAATGCATATGATGGTGGCATTCTAATCAAGTCTCTCACATTTCGAACCAACAAAAGAATATTGGGGCCCATTGGTAGACAGGAAGGGAAGCACTTCTCCTCACCATCACCATCCGAAGCTATGAAAGTCATCGGGTTTTTCGGGAGAACTGATGATTATCTCGAATCTATCGGAGCACAGGTCATGCCATACTATCCTTTCGAGTCTGTGGGGTTGTATGGGAGTTCATCTGCGTCAAATTGGCATGATAGGAACAATAACTTTACCAATGTGAGGAAAATCAGTGTTGCATTTGCACCAAGCAAGAGATTCATTCGATCAATCAGTTTTATTATGAAGTGAAGAATAAAAGATCGTGCCAATGGGAGAATCATCCTGGCATTCAAGCAGAGGTCGCTGAGCCCTGTATGGTACGTCCTCACATGTATATGCTTTGTAAAGTCCTTACCAAACCTACATTGCCTACGTTAGCGGGAGAGTCCTTTAGGACTTATTAAGTCATTACTTTGATGATTATGTCTATTATTGCAGATCAAAATAGATCCAGATGAGTATCTGACTTCAATGTCCGGGTATTACATGGACGACGGCATTACATCTCTCACATTTGCGACTAACCAAAGAACATTAGAACCTATTGGTCACGAAGAGGGAATACACTTCTCATCTCCCATGACGGGTGGCAAAATTGTTGGATTTTACGGGAGAAGTGATGAAAATCTTAAAGCAATTGGAGCATATTTTGAACGGGTGCCGCATTTTTACCCAATTAAATCAATCGGGCCATTTGGAGGCTCAAGTGGAGAAACTTGGGATCACGGGAAATTTAAAGGTGTGAGGGCAATCGAGGTAAAGCACAGCATTGATATCCATTCCATTAAGTTTGTGTATGATGACGGTGGTGACCAAAGTAACCTAGTTAAGTATGGAGCCTGGGCGGAAAGAGACAATCCTGAGGTCACCACGGTTAGTGTCTTATTCACTTTTACATTTATCTCATTGGTCGAGATGATCTCGATATGTGTCCTATCACATGATTTAGTAAACCAAACTCAACAGATAGGTCTTGTTTACACCGCTCGTCAAATTTTAAGATATACTTTTGAGATTGCGCAGGTTAAATTGGATTACCCACAGGAGTACTTCACATCGATCTCTGGTTACATGCGAGATAGTTCCATCCAGTCACTCACATTTTACAGTAATAAAAGCAGATATGGTCCCTATGGCAAGGAAATGGGGAAGTACTTTTGGTATCCATCGAATGGAAGCAGAATCACTGGTTTTTATGGAACATGGGACCCCGACAACAAGACTCTCACATCCATAGGAGTGTATGTGGAGCTCATACCGCGTATGTATCCTTTCAAAACCGTTGGACCCTTTGGAGGCGTTGGTAAGAAGCCATGGGATGATGGAGTGCATACTGACGTGAGGGGATTTCGCATCAGTTTCGGCAAAGCAATTAAGGCTATCGGGATTGCATACGATAACAATGGTTCTTTCGTGTCAGGCTCTGATCACGGGATGGGATACAAAAACGAGGATTCCTTCGTGTTAGGCTTGAAAGCTGGCAAAGAACACAGAGATAAATATGAGGAGGTTAATCCATATCTCAATCCCTCTCCCCTCACACCCCCCCCCAAAAGTTGTCTTCTTTCTATCAGTAAGTCTTTCATGCATGCGTGGTGCTTTTCATAACGTTCTTATCATCATGAAGCGCAGTATCTTTCCAACGAAGACTGAGGCACTTATTTTGGCTTCCTATATCAAGAGTTTAAGTTTCGAACCTTCATCTGTTCTCACAAGTACCGCATGTTTCGCTTTGCTATTCTTGCAGGTCTTGCTGGATTATCCCAAGGAGCGTCTAACTTCGATATCGGTTTTGGTGGACAAAGATGTAAAAGCTGATCAAGCTATCATCCGCGACCTGAAAATATTTACCACGAAGGCCTATTACGGGCCGTTCGTTGTGGAATCATGGCAAAAGCGAGATGACTTGATACCATTTAAGATCCCATCGAAAGAGAATTGTGGCAGGATTGTTGGCTTTTTCGGAAGTTGGGGAAGATATCTTAGTTCTATTGGAGCGCATTTGGAACCACACTCGGATTAAACCCATCCCTCCCCCAAGCTTTCATTTCTCTTTGGCATGTGATTTCAAGAATCTTCTTCTTTGTTTCTCTTTTGAGATGACGATGAAATAACTCACAATTCGTGAGCATGTTGGTTGCTGGCTTCTAGATTTGGTTGTTGGTGTTCTTCAATGTTCTTCAATGAAAGCTGCAAGGATTAAATGAAGAAGAGCTACTAAAGAATGAAGGCAAAGAATGCCAACAAAGGTCATTGAAGAGGTCCACGGATTGCTACACTTGTATTCAAATGCATTTATTATATGGACCTTGTTTGCGTTCTTTTGTTAACTTTGTGGACTTTCTTGTTTTTCTTCATTTGATGTTGTGAGATTTCTGTGTGTCCAGCCACAATAAAATGTTCTGAACTTCAGATTTGTGGACACACCCTCGAAGCAACAGCATTTGTATTCCATTTAAAAATTCCCTCCAGTCTTCATTTGTGTTCTTGCTCGAAATTTTGAAAGTTATCATTATTCTTCTTGTTACAACAGTCACGTCTAATTTGATGAGTACCTATGAGATGCTCTAAGGTGTAGTTGATGTCATGCTTAGATGGGAAAACTAGTAATAAAAGAGAGGAAAATGAGGACCATCTCAACCACGACATAACCCTTGGATTTTTTGATAGATCCGAGAATTAAACCGGCACTTCATCTTTCACGTTGGCATGAATTGGGAGTGAAATTGTTAAAGGGATTGATTTTAACTCTATATAGACACACATATGATTAATCCACTGCAAATACTAATTTGAAATAAAATCAGTGGGAAGTGTAAGAAAGTATCCATTGTGAGGAGAATAATTAATCCTTGCAAATCATAGTCCTATCTGTCAATCTTAAAAGCAACCCTTAAAAAAGAAATAATTGTCATATATTTATATAGATATAGACAAATCTAACTCGTTGGATATTTCGTTCCTACTCGTGCTCAATTCTCTTCCAATGGAACAGAATTCCATACGTATTTTATTGGATTCCACAAGCTAGAGGTTTCCGATTTAATTTTATGAATGTGCAGAGAATACTCGGAGCATATGTGAACCGAATGTCCAATTTCCTTTTGGCACCTCTAGAAAATAAATTCCGATACTGAAGCCTAATTCACAAAATCTGCTCATCTTTCTCATTCTTCGTATTTTTGCCAAAAATCTGCTCGTCTTCTTTTGTTCCCTAAAGTAAAAAAGTTATAAAATAGGCCAAAAACAAAAGATAAAATAAAAGGTGGAGAAAAAAGGATAGATTCAGGTGGAGAAAAAAGGATAGATTCGGGTTCGACTCAGAAATCGAAGCTGACCATGAAGCAGGTGATAGCTATAGGTATAGAACCCCAACTAAACCACAATTCCCTCAATCCCCAATTCAACCCTTGACGCAGTGATCGCATGCGGTGACTCGTACGGCTACGTCGAAGATCGAAGTCACCCTGTCCCCCGAAGCGGCGAACAACCAAAACCCTCTCAAGTCCCAACAAAGCGGCCGTCGTCGATGGGGTCGTCACCCAAATGGAGTTAACTAGAAGCTTTTGTTGGAATTTTGTTTGTTAAAACAAAATAAGTGCCTTTTACTTTGTCCCACATAGAAAAGGTGGGAGCAGGAGGATTAGTTTATTAATGAAAAATTTCCTTTTGTAGTTAAAGGAGTGATTAGGTGGGGCTAGACCCACCATACCCGCGTGCGGGTGCGCGGATAATTGCGCGATTTTGGCGCGATTATTTGGCGCACTTAGCGCCCGCGGTTTAATTAGCATTAATCCCTTGCTTTTTTATTTATTTATTTTATTTTATTTTATTTTATATTTTAGTTCAAAGGTTGCCCTTTATTTTGAGAATTTCGGAAATGAAAATTCGAAATTCTATTTAAAAAATAATAATAATTATTCCGAATTTTATTTGTGTCTTTTCAAGACAACCTTTGGAAAATTACTTATTCGGTTTTGATTTATCCGAAGGATTGCAATTGTTCGTTTTCGACTTCTTCCGAAGAGTCGCATTTGTTTATCCGAACAATTTTCTAAAGACGTGTTTGTTCGCAATTTTCGCGAAGAGTTGCAAGACCGTTTCATATAAATACTTGTCATTTTTCGGAAAGATATGTGTGGTCATTTTTCGAGTCTTCTTTCTGAAAACTGCAGCCAATTTTCGATTGTTTCATAGAGAGACCCCGGAGAAATACTAGAATTGCTATTTAGTATTCTCATCCGAGACTTTGTTGTATCCTGGAGGATTTTTGCCGGTGACCATTAGCAACGTTGTGGGGCAAATAAATCCTTAAAGAAAGTGATATCACGCCTCAAAGTCCGAGTTGTTTTTACTCGATCCGATTTCATTGTTCTACCCATTTCGAGACATATTTTACCAACAATTTTAAGGATTTATTTTGCTGCAATGGAGTCGGAGACAATCAAAGTTATGAATCAAGATATGGTCAAACTAGACCGGTTCGATGGGAACAATTTTGCTCGCTGGAGGGACAAGATGATGTTCTTACTCACTGCTCCGAAGATCTCCTACATTCTGGATCCTAACTTGGCGCCTATAGAAGATCCTACGCCTACTTTCGATGGAGGACAGCCAAGTGCAGAAGCCATTGAGAGGGTTAATAAGGAAAAGAAGAAACGTGCGGAGGATGAATTACTTTGTCGAGGACACATTCTGAACACACTCTCCGATCGTCGTACGACTTATTCACTGAAATGAAGTCGGCCAGAGAAATTTGGAATGCACTGGAATTCAAGTACAAGCGGAGGAGCAAGGTACCAACAAATATCTAATTGCAAAGTATTTTGATTACAAGTTTATTGATACTAAGCCCTTGCTGGAACAAGTCCATGAATTGCAAGTGATTGTGAATAAGATTCGTGCTCAAGATTGATATTCCAGAAGCTTTTCAAGTTGGAGCAATTATTGCGAAATTGCCTCCAAGTTGGAAAGACTATGGAAAAAGGCTGATTCACAAGTCGGACGACTTTACTTTGGAGCAAATACAGAAACATCTTCGCATTGAGGAAGAGTCACGTTCACGTGATAATTCTGTTTTGTATAATTCCAAGGTGAATTTTGTGGATAAAAACGGAAACTCGGCCAGAACTTCAAAGTAAAAAGCGGGGGCATAAATTCAAGAGAACACAAAAGAAGCAAAAGGGTTGCTGTTTTGTATGTGGCAAACAGGGACACTACGCCAAGGATTGCTTTCAACGTAAGAGCTTTTCAAAGGACAAGAACATTCCGGTGGTGAAAGCAGATGCAAATCTGGTTGAAGAAAATTATGTAGCCATGATTTCGAACATGTTTTCGAACATGGAAATTTCTGAAATAAATGATGCTATGGCTATGGTTTCTGAAATTAATTCTACCACTGTCCAATCCAGTTGGTGGATAGATTCTGGAGCAACTGTTCATGTGTGTAAGGACAAATACATGTTCAAGCAATTTGAAGAAATTGTTGACTCAAGTGTTCAAGAGGTCCTGATGGCGAATAATGCTCTTGCAAAGGTTGCTGGAAAAGGCACGGTGGAGATAGACTTCACTTCTGAAAGAAGATAACTCTTCTTAATGTGTTATTTATACCCGAAATTAGGAAGAACCTAGTTTCTATTGATTTACTTTGTAAGAGGGGGTTTCGGGTTTTGTTTGAATCCGACAAGGTTATCCTGTCGAAAAATGGGCTGTTTGTTGGGAAGGGTTATGCCAATGATGGCATGTATCAACTGAGTATCAATAATAATATTTCTAGTTCTGCTTATACTGTTGAGTCTTCAATTTTATGGCATAGTAGGTTGGCACATATAAATTTTCGTTATTTGAAGAATATGAAAAAATTAGACTTGATAAATTTCAGTGGCGAATTTGATAAATGTGAAATATGTGCTAAGTCAAAACTTACTAAGAAGCCATTTCCTAGTGTTAAAAGAAATTCGAATTTATTGGATTTGGTTCATAGTGATATATGTGAATTTAATGGTATGCTAACACGTGGAGGTAAAAGGTATTTTATTACCTTTGTGGATGATTGTAGTAGGTTCTTATATGTTTATCTCATGAGATCGAAGGATGAAGCATTTACCATGTTTAAGAAATATAAAGCTGAAGTAGAGAATCAATTAGAAAAGAAAATCAAAGTTCTACGATCAGATAGAGGTGGAGAATATTTCTTAAATGAATTCTCTTCATTTTGTGAAGAACATGGTATTATTCATCAAGCTTCAGCACCATATACTCCACAACAAAATGGTTTGGCTGAAAGGAAAAATCGATCTCTTGGAGAAATGGTTAATTGTATGCTTTCAAATTCAAAGCTACCAATTAATCTTTGGGGAGAAGCATTACTTACTGCATGCTATATTCATAATAGAATACCTTCCAAGAAAAATGACATAACCCCTTATGAGATATGGAAAGGTAGAAAGCCAAATTTGTCATATCTTAAAGTGTGGGGTGTTTAGCGTACTACCGAGCTCCAGATCCTAAGAGAACAAAGCTCGGTCCTAGAGCTATCAAAAGTGTTTTCATAGGGTATGCTGAAAATAGTAAAGCTTATAGGCTTCTTGATTTAGAGTCTAATGTCATAGTAGAGTCGAGAGACGTCGAATTCTTTGAGAATAAATGTTTTACAAGTTCTGAAATGATTGAAAATAATTCAAGATCTAGGGAAACTCAAAGTGATTTTCAAGAGAAAGAAACGAATCCTAAAGACATGATTGAACCAAGGAGAAGTACTAGAGCTAGGAAAATAAAAGACTTAGGTCCTAATTTTATTACTCATGTTTTTCTTGTTGAAGGAGATGGAGATAATAATGTGGTAAATAAATATCCTTTAGTGTTAAATTTAGAAGATGATCCTGGAAGCTTTGATGATGCTATGTCTTCTAGAGATGCTTCCTTTTGGAAAGAAGCTGTGAATGATGAAATGGACTCAATTATGTCCAATGATACTTGGGTATTAGTAGATTTACCAAAAGGATCAAAACCTATTGGAAGCAAATGGGTTTTTAGAAGAAAATATCATTCTGATGGTTCTATTCAAGCTTTTAAAGCTAGGCTTGTAGTTAAGGGATATAGACAAAAAGAAGGTATAGATTATTTTGATACATATGCTCTGTTGCACGTATAACTTCCATTCGAGTTCTTTTGCTCTAGCTTCCATTTATGATCTTTGTGTTCATCAAATGGATGTTAAAACTGCTTTCTTAAATGGAGACTTAAATGAGGAGATTTACATGGAACAACCGGAGGGTTTTGTTCTTCCTGGAAATGAAAGAAAAGTATGTAAATTGATTAAGTCTCTTTATGGACTTAAGCAAGCTCCTAAGCAGTGGCATGAAAAGTTTAATTCGGTCATATTGTCAAATGGTTTCATCAATAATAGTGCCGATAGGTGTATATACTCTAAATTCACTAAAGACTATGGTGTCTTAGTGTGCTTGTATGTTGATGATATGCTTATCTTTGGAACGAATATGACTGAGTTAATGAAACTAAGAAGTATCTAACTTCCATGTTTAAAATGAAGGATTTGGGTGAAGTAGATACTATCTTAGGTATTAAAGTTAAGAAAAATAGTGGGGGTTATTCTTTAAGCCAATGTAGTTATGTTGAAAAATTATTAAATAAATTTCAACATCTTGGTTTTAAAGAAATAAGTACTCCATTTGATTCTAGTATTAAATTAAATTATAATACTGGAAGAGCGGTGGCACAACTAGAATATGCAAGTGCTATAGGGTCTTTAATGTATGCGATGCATTGTACTAGACCCGATATTGCTTATTCTGTATGCAAGTTGAGTAGGTATACAAGTAATCCAAGTACAGAACATTGGAGAGCTATTACTAGAATTTTTGGTTATCTTAAGAGAACTAAAAATTTAGGATTGTTCTACAATAATTATCCGGCTGTATTAGAAGGATACACCGATGCTAGTTGGATTACAAGTGTGGGAGATGAGCGTTCCACTTCTGGATGGATCTTCACACTAGCTGGAGGTGCTGTATCTTGGGCGAGCAAGAAACAGACATGTATAACTCACTCAACAATGGAATCTGAATTCATTGCTTTGGCGGCAGCTGGGAAAGAGGCTGAATGGATTAGAAATTTGTTGTTGGATATCAAATTATGGCCTAGTCCTATGCCTCCTATTTCTATCCACTTTGTGATAGTCGAGCCACTTTGGCAAGAGCCTATAGTAGCACCTATAATGGTAAGTCTAGACATATTAGTCTAAGACATGAATATGTGAGACAATTGATTAAAGATGGTACCATAACAATTGTCTATGTGAGGTCAAGTAAAAATCTTGCCGATCCTTTGACGAAGGCTTTACCAAGACATATGGTAATAACGACCTCACAAGAAATGGGGCTGAAACCCTTTAATTAAAATCACCAATAAAGGTAACCCGACCTTTTTCTAGAACATCACTAGTTACAAGGTTTAATGGGTAAGAACAAGTTATTGAATGTGATTGTTTGATACCGACATATAGCCCCGATATGAGAAGTCGTATTATGTTACGTTTTGTAGGCTGAATTGAATTCTTAATGAAGTATGATACAAGTTTGTAGTGTGTTGATAGTAACAGAAACACATTGTAGATACTTCACCTATATGAGCTTAGAAGTGGTGCCGCTTCTTACGAAAGTGAGGGTTGCTTTCTAGAGAGCTCATGAAACAGGATCAAGCACAAGGCCATAATAGTGCGGAGTAATATAGAAATTCTCGCTGAAACAAGAGGTTAGTGTATGTGTGGTATGTCCGGTTCTATTACATAAAAGTACAAGTTTAAAGCCGAGCTACTTGTCACTTTGATAGAGCTTTGATATACTTGCACTAAGTAAAGGTTTAACTCGAAAGAGACCTTTATGTATGTATATTAATCTTACTGAAACTTTGGCTGTATGGTTTTTTTTTAAAAATTTTATTTTGAAATTTTGTTTTACAAACAAAGTGGGGGATTGTTGGAATTTTGTTTGTTAAAACAAAATAAGTGCCTTTTACTTTGTCCCACATAGAAAAGGTGGGAGCAGGGAGGATTAGTTTATTAATGAGGAATTTCCTTTTGTAGTTAAAGGAGTGATTAGGTGGGGCTAGACCCACCATACCCGCGTGTCTTGGTGCGCGGATAATTGCGCGATTTTGGCGCGATTATTTGGCGCACTTAGCACTTTGCGCGCCCGCGGTTTAATTAGCATTAATCCCTTGCTTTTTATTTATTTATTTTATTTTATTTTATTTTATATTTTAGTTCAAAGGTTGCCCTTTTATTTTGAGAATTTCGGAAATGAAAATTCGAAATTCTATTTAAAAAATAATAATAATTATTCCGAATTTTATTTGTGTCTTTTCAAGACAACCTTTGGAAAATTACTTATTCGGTTTTGATTTATCCGAAGGATTGCAATTGTTCGTTTTCGACTTCTTCCGAAGAGTCGCATTTGTTTATCCGAACAATTTTTCTAAAGACGTGTTTGTTCGCAATTTTCGCGAAGAGTTGCAAGACCGTTTCATATAAATACTTGTCATTTTTCGGAAAGATATGTGTGGTCATTTTTCGAGTCTTCTTTCTGAAAACTGCAGCCAATTTTCGATTGTTTCATAGAGAGACCCTGGAGAAATACTAGAATTGCTATTTAGTATTCTCATCCGAGACTTTGTTGTATCCTGGAGGATTTTTGCCGGTGACCATTAGCAACGTTGTGGGGCAAATAAATCCTTAAAGAAAGTGATATCACGCCTCAAAGTCCGAGTTGTTTTTACTCGATCCGATTTCATTGTTCTACCCATTTCGCAGACATATTTTACCAACAGCTTTCTCTTATGATAACAACATATTCATCCTTCTTTTTGTCCCCAATCATACTTTTTAATTGGTCAGTTGATACTTGTATTGGTTCTTTGATTTTAAAAATAAATAAATGGTGCATTGGCTTGTTCCACATATAATAGGTAGGAGGAAGTGGGCCTCTTTATAAGTGTGCTAGTCTTCCAGTTTGTTCAGATGAAGGAAAACAAATTACGGGTGAGATCCTACAGTTGCTCGATTATTGGATGTACATACTATTTATTATTATTATTATCATTACACTATGTTTATTATTACTATTATTATTTCGTATTAATATTTTCAGAATTTATGAAATTCGAAATTGTAAAATAGTTTTAAATTTTTTTTTGCTGTTTTCTATTATTATTTTATTCTGAATTTTAATGTATATTTTCAAGATAACTTTTTGAGAATATACATGTTTGCTTTGCAGTGGAGCCTTTTCGAGTTTTCTTTCTTGAAAAAACATATAACTATCATTTCGATTATATATTTTGAGAGACTCCGGAGATATAACAAAATTGCTATCTAATATTGTCATGGAACCTTAATTGCTATCATTCCGTTCTACCGTGAAGCAATTTTCCAATGGCTTGTTCTTTTTCTTTGATAAGGGCTGCATACAGAGGATAAGCTGACACAATCAGATTCCTCCTTTTTAGAGATGCATCCCAGCGGAGAGAAGATAAAGAAGGTGTAGCGAGAGTAACTGGACCATACCATTGGTAATATTGAAGTAACAAATCAGATAGGGAAAAATCAGAACGATTGCAATATAGAATCTTCTACAAATTAGGGCGAAGATAATACATCAAACAAGGGAAAAGTATTAAAAAAGTCACAAACATATTGTATTAGTGCCAACTCAGTCATAAACTTTTTAATGGTGCAAATTCAGTCCTAAACCTTTTGAATTGGTGTCAATTCAATCATAAACCTTTTAATAGTGTCAATTGAGTCTTATTTCTTTTGAATTAGTGCCAATTTAGTCATGAATATTTTGACTTGGTGTGAATTTAATCCTTCCGGCAAATTTTGACCGGATATTCCTAACATGGATGCCGGCCCGCTTACGTGGCACCGCGAGTGTTGACGTAGACAATTAATTTTTCTTGCCGACCACCAGCCGGGTGGGCTGGCCTCGCTTGGCCATGGCGAGGTTGAGCCCCGGCGAGGGCCGACCTTGTTAGATCTTACCCGGGTGAGGCTGATCCCTACCTTGGCTGAGGGCTTGTAGGCCCACCTATAGGCCCATCAATTTGTGTAACTCCACTTCGTAGGCCCATCCAAGCTAGTCCAAGGGCTCTTGAAATCCTTGGACATCCTTTGCTTCTATGACCAACATAAGCTGGGTTGATGTTAATCACAGCTCGCACGTGACTATGAGGATGATTTTGGATATTTTCATTCCTTGTGACCAGCACGTGACATTGGGGTAATTTTAAGTGTCAACAACTTCCAAACTAGCCATTGGACTATCGTCTTCCAATTGATCCGTTGAACAAATGTGTATTAAGAAGATAGGATGGCTATTGAGTGACAAAAGCAAAGTCTTAACTTAAATCCAATTGTCCATACTACTAGAATCTTGATTTCCATAAATAGAGTTTCCTCGTTTAAATTGAACTTGTCTTCAGGATTGAATTGCCAATCAATTTGATTGAGTCAATCAAGTCCATCGTGGTGTGAAATCCAAACTAGATGACTAGTCGTTACATATTTTAAGCTTAACGTCACGTTTTATTAAGTTGTCTCGTTTTGAACTAGCTGTGCTTTGAACTTTCCACATTCGGGACTAGCTACGTTCTGAACTCTGTCAAGATAGGAATGAGTGCGATTCTCTTAGTCTTTGCCTCCAAATTAAAGTCTTGAGTTTAAGTTCAAGTGTGTACAGCTTGAAGTAGACTTTACGAGTTGACTTGAATTTAAGCTACAATGAAAAGTTTACATTCCTCAATTATTACCTGAATCAACATTTTTCAAAACAATTATTAGACTTAACAAAATATACTGGATAGTTTTGTCAACTTCAAAATCTTTTTGGAGATTTCTCAACACTTTGCACTCTAAGTTCAAACTCAAACCTTGACTTGTACAATTCCACTTTAAATTTGTCAAGATTCTATAAAATCACCTATTTACCTCTCTAAACGATGCTTGCTAGCTACAACACATCGAAAGTCCTAAAACTTGTTATGAAAGTGCAATTGCATTCTAAATTTGCAAAAAATACAATCAAATCCTAAAACTCGTCAAATTGGTGCAATCAAATCCTTCCATTAACTCTGTCCAACTTTGCTGATGAAAATACTGATACGGCTTTATTAACTATAATCTCTCTCCTACATGGCAATGGCATGGCTAAAATGACGTTGTTTTTGGTCCAAATCTAAACTAGCTATGCTTTGAACTTTCCACGTTCTGGACTAGCTACATTCCGAACTCTGTCAAGATAGGAATGAGAGTGATTCTCTTAGTCTTTGCCTCCAAACTAAAGTCTTGAGTTTAAGTTCAAGTGTGTACAGCTTGAAGTAGACATTACGAGTTGACTTGAATTACAGCTACAACGAAAAGTTTCCATTCCTCAATTATTTACCCGAATCAACATTTTTCAAGACAATTATTAGACTTAATAAAATCTACTAGATAGTTTTGTCAGCTTCAAAATCTTTTATGAGTTTTCACAACACTTTGCACTCTAAGTTCAAACTCAGATCTTGACTTTTACAAGTCCACATTAAATTTGTCAAGATTTTATAAAATGACCTATTTACCTCCTCTAAGCGATACTTGCTAGCTACAACTAGGGGTGAGCATGGTCCGGGTTGGTCCGGGCCACCCCCTAACCCTAGGACCAACCCATACAGTGTCGGTCCTCAATTTTTAGAACCGATGACTGACCCTATTGAGCCTGGGACCAAGGACCAGACCTACCCAATGGGTTCGGTCCGGTTCCAGGGTTAACCCGGGACCGATCGATAATTTTTTTCGTCTTATTTTTTATACTCCCTAAAAAAGCAAACCTACAAATTCAAATTACACATCCATTGACAATGCAGCATTGTGCAACTAAATTATAAATACCAATACATATTTAGCAAATTTAAGATGACACAATAATAGAAATTTCGTACCTGCTAACCGCTCATCGAGATATAAGACAAGATGTAATGTTCTTGTAATCATCTATCTTTAATATTCATAACACCATATGCAAAAGCGTTTTCTTACATTTGATCATGTAGAGTCCATTCAACCAAAAAATGAGCTTCACACCACTTGACTAGCAAATCACCGTAGCAACCGCTGGATACTAGTCTACTCTTCACACCACTTCACACCACTTGAAAAGCAAAGTGCAGCTGAAATTCATTAGTAAAATACAATTAAACCATAAAAAGTTCAAAATACTTAATATAAACCATGAATATATAACTTCACATCTTGTTAATTCACTTGAACTTCTAAACACCTGAAAACAAAACAAAAGCGACACTTAATTAATACTCAACAAAATTTTTAAATTGAAATTACTATTAGTGCTATTGATAGAACATCTCAATATAATATAATATAACAGACATTTTACTTAGGTTTGAATATATAAAATAATTATAAATAATATAATATAATATACGGGGTTGGTCGGGGTTGGACCAACCCAAAACTCTAGGACCGGGACCAACCCGCACAAATGTTGGTCCTGGAATTTCAGAACCAAGGACCGACCAGTCCCCTTGGGAACCGGACCCGGGACCGGCGGGGTTAGGCCCGATCCGGGGTCGGTCCAGGGTCGATCCTAGACCGCTGCTCACCCCTAGCTACAACACATTTGAAGTCCTAAAACTTGTTACGAAAGTGCAATTGAATTCTAAATTTGCGAAAAATGCAATCAAGTCTAAAACTTGTCAAATTGGTGCAAGCAAGTCCTTCCATTAACTCTGTCCCACTTCGGCGCGAAAATACTGATGCGGCTTTTTTTTTTTTTTTTTAACTTTTCTCTCTCCAACATGGCAATGGCATGGCTAAAACGATGTTGGTTTCTGTCCAAATCTGATTTTTAATAAGTATATTATTAAAATTAAATGAAAATAAGCTAAATTAAAAATAAAGGGAGAGTTGGAGACTGGCCAAGGTCACTACCACTACCTAACCATAGTCAGGAGGTCGATAATGGCGAGGGAATGGTCAGCAGGGGTTGTCAGGCCTCGGCTAGGTGCCGCGACCCTAGCCCAAATATGGGCGAAGGTCGTGGCCCTCCCCCAGATCTGGTGAGGGACACCATAGTAGGGGCCAACCACCAATAGTTACCCTTATATGTAGTTGGCAAGAGTTGCTTGCCCCTAGCTAGGGCTCGACCACCACCGCCATCCATTCCCTTAACACCATGAGCCCTTCCTAGCAATGGGGGGTGACAGTGGCGAGGGTTGCAAAACCCTCCCCGCTAGTTTCCAACTCTCATCCTCCTTTATTTTTTCTATTTTTTTAATTTAACTCATTTTTTATCCCATTTAAATAAAATTTAGATAAAAAAAAACAGATTTGGGCCAAAACAACATTGTTTTATTAGCCAAGTTGGACGGAATGACTCAATTACAACAATTTGACAAGTTTTAGGAATTAATTGTGCTTATTATAAGTTTTAGAATTTAATAACACTTTCGTGACATTGATAAAATAAAGGAGACCTCCTTGATAAAATAGTCCAATCCTTATGCGAGAAGATTGATCCAAGCCAGTCTCTCAACTTTGCGAAAAATGCAATTGGAGCAAACCGTTTGGTTGAAGATTTGAGAAACTTGCTAAGGATCGGTCGGGAGGATGTGCGCGTGATAGGCATAAGTGGCACAGAAGGAATAGGCAAGACAATGGTGGCCAAAGCTGTTTGTAAAGGCACACTTGGCGAATTTGAGCGTTTTCTCCTTCTGGATAAATTTGGAGAAGAGAATGAGAATGAGAATGATCTTGTCGGCATGCAGAAGAAGTTAATCCAAAATATCAGCATGAGAAAGGGACAGTCGCCCTATGATAGCTCTCGTGACAACAATGAAATGATAAAGAGGAATCTGGGTTGTAAGAAGATACTTCTTGTTCTTGATGGTGTTACAAAGAAAGGACAAATGGAAAAGTTGGGCGTCGCAGAGCGAGAGCGGTTTTGCCCCGGGAGTAGAATCTTGATCACGGTAAGAGATACAGATTTGCTGAAGGATCTCAAAGTAGATGACACGTTCAATGTCGAAGGATTGAATCGTGACGAAGCATTTCGACTCTTTTGTTGCCATGCCTTCAAGAGAGAAGAACCCGGAGAAGGTTATGAGTTGTCTAGATATCTATTTCACTATGCAGGAGGTAATCCATTGGCCCTCGAAAAATGGGGTTCCTTCCTGTACGGGCAATCGAAATATGAATGGCAGGAATTATCTGACAAATTGCGGGAAAGTCCTAGTTATATTAAATCCATTAAAACAGACTTGGGTCCAATTTTCAAAGAGTATCCTTTTAAAGTCGTTGGACCATGTGGGAGCGATCGAAGGACGGAATCTTGGAAAGGCGAGTGATTTGCAGGCGTGACGAAAATCATTGTAGGCTTAGATTCAGGAGGAATCAATTTTATCACAGTTCAATACGACAAGGGATTTTCCCATAAAGCCGTCACATGGCATCAAAGGGGGCGAAACATCTACACAAGCAGTAAGTCATTAGTATTTTTTTTTTCTTGATAAATTTTTGGATTGTATAGCTGAGGTGATCTCGTTGAAGCTATCGGGAAGTAGATGGGTCCAAAAAGAGATTAAAAAAATAAAAACAGAAAAATCAGAGAAAATGAAAAATCCCAACATAAAAAAGGAAAAGAAAAATCATCATTCTTAAGCTCTATTTATTTACAGAAAATGAATGATTTGAAAACCGCGAAATAAATGCACCCCTGGAGATATGTTACTTTCATATGTTCAACCTTATCTCTCGAATTTTTGTGTTGTGTTGCTCACCTCTTCTGGAATTTTTTTACCTCAGATTGAGATCAAAGATCAAGTGATTACTTGGCTTCTGTCTCAGGCCACACTAAAATAGATACCGAACGCCCCATTCTTCAGTCATTGACATTCCATGGTAATAGAGGGAAGCTTGAACAAATCGGACCAAAAAATGATGGGAGAAAATTTTCATTTCCATACACAGGAGGCAAAATCGTCGGGTTTCATGGGAGTTGCAATAACTCTCATCTTGAGTCTATTGGAGCTTATTATGAGCCGATTGCTCACACTCCCATTGGTTATTCCAGTAGAGTTTTCGGGCCTTTCGGAGGCGCGGGTGAAAAATCATGGGATTTTAATGATATAAATGCGATTTGTGTTCGCTACGCACACTTCATTAGGGTGATTACCTTTGCAGTCTGCAAAACCGCCAGCTCCAAACCTCGAACTACTTATGGGGAAAATGGCACGGAGGATGCTTTCGAGGTTGTATCTAGACTCTTTCTTTTTCTCTTTATTCGAATTCTACTTTAATGTCGTAAATTCATTTTTCTGGCTTAGCATAACATTAGTCGTCGACGGAATCGATGAACTTTGAGATTCTTTATAATTGCACATGAAAAAGCTCACACCAGAGAAACAAGAGGATCAGCATGACCGTTGAGTAATGACTTCACTTTATCAAAGTTAGGCAAAGACAAACTAAACAGTTACTTTTTGATTCACAAATTGAGACGGGCCACCAAATTTATTAGAGACATGATTTATATAAATCTTAGCATATATAACTTATTTTACAATTTGAATCGTATTTCAAAAGAAATCTACCAATTTATTTTGCTCATCGAATGATGCAACATATAGTCAGTCACTCACGTCGAATATGTGCTTCTGTGGCCTGTTTGTAGGTTAAATTGGAAACCCCAGACGAGTACATTACTTCTTTTTCTGGATTTTCGAAAATGCATATGATGGTAATTTGCATTCTAATCAAGTCTCTCACATTTCGAACCAACAAAGAATATTGGGGCCCATTGGTAGACAGGAAGGGAAGCACTTCTCCTCACCATCACCATCCGAAGCTATGAAAGTCATCGGGTTTTTCGGGAGAACTGATGATTATCTCGAATCTATCGGAGCACAGGTCATGCCATACTATCCTTTCGAGTCTGTGGGGTTGTATGGGAGTTCATCTGCGTCAAATTGGCATGATAGGAACAATAACTTTACCAATGTGAGGAAAATCAGTGTTGCATTTGCACCAAGCAAGAGATTCATTCGATCAATCAGTTTTTATTATGAAGTGAAGAATAAAAGATCGTGCCAATGGGAGAATCATCCTGGCATTCAAGCAGAGGTCGCTGAGCCCTGTATGGTACGTCCCCTCACATGTATATGCTTTGTAAAGTCCTTACCAAACCTACATTGCCTACGTTAGCGGGAGAGTCCTTTAGGACTTATTAAGTCATTACTTTGATGATTATGTCTATTATTGCAGATCAAAATAGATCCAGATGAGTATCTGACTTCAATGTCCGGGTATTACATGGACGACGGCATTACATCTCTCACATTTGCGACTAACCAAAGAACATTAGAACCTATTGGTCACGAAGAGGGAATACTTCTCATCTCCCATGACGGGTGGCAAAATTGTTGGATTTTATGGGAGAAGTGATGAAAATCTTAAAGCAATTGGAGCATATTTTGAACGGGTGCCGCATTTTTACCCAATTAAATCAATCGGGCCATTTGGAGGCTCAAGTGGAGAAACTTGGGATCACGGGAAATTTAAAGGTGTGAGGGCAATCGAGGTAAAGCACGGCATTGATATCCATTCCATTAAGTTTGTGTATGATGACGGTGGTGACCAAAGTTACCTAGTTATGTATGAAGGCTGGGCCGAAAGAGACAACCCCGAGGTCACCACGGTTAGTATCTTATTCCCTTTTACATTTATCTCATCGGTCGAGATGATCTCGATATGTGTCCTATCACATGATTTAGTAAACCAAACTCAACACATAGGTCTTGTTTACACCGCTCAGTCAAATTTTAAGATATACTTTTGAGACTGCGCAGGTTAAATTGGATTACCCACAGGAAAACTTCACATCGATCTCTGGTTACACGCGAGATAGTTCCATCCAGTCACTCACATTTTACAGTAATAAAAGCAGATATGGTCCCTATGGCAAGGAAATGGGGAAGTACTTCTGGTATCCATCGAATGGAAGCAGAATCACTGGTTTTTATGGAACATGGGACCCCCACAACAAGACTCTCAAATCCATAGGAGTGCATGTGGAGCTCATACCGCGTATGTATCCTTTGAAAACCGTTGGACCCTTTGGAAGCTTCGGTAAGAATCCATGGGATGATGGAGTGCATACTGACGTGAGGGGATTTCGCATCAGTTTCGGCAAAGCAATTAAGGCTATCGGGATTGCATACGATAACAATGGTTCTTTCGTGTCAGGCTCTGAACACGGGATGGGATACGATAACAAGGGTTCCTTCGTGATTGGCTTGAAAGCTGGCAAAGAACACAGAGATAAATATGAGGAGGTTAATCCATATCTCAATCCTCTCTCTTCTCCTCCCCACCCCCCCCCACCCTTCAAAGTTGTCTTCTTTCTATCAGTAAGTCTTTCAAGTCTTTCATGCATACGTGGTGCTTTTCATAACGTTCTTATCATCATGAAGCGCAGTATCTGTCCAACGAAAACTGAGGCACTTATTTTGGCTTCCTATATCAAGAGTTTAAGTTTCGAACCTTCATCTGTTCTCACAAGTACCGCATGTTTCGCTTTGCTATTCTTGCAGGTCTTGCTGGATTATCCCAAGGAGCGTCTAATTTCGATATCGGTTTGGGTGGACAAAGATGGAAAAACTGGTCAAGCTATCATCCACGACCTGAAAATATTTACCACGAAGGCCTATTACGGGCCGTTCATTCTGGAATCACCGCAAAATCGTGATGAACTGATACCATTTCATATCCCATCGAAACCGAATTGTGGCAGGATTGTTGACTTTTTCGGAAGTTGTGGAAGATATCTTAATTCTATTGGAGCGCATTTGGAACCACACTCGGATTAAACCCATCCCTCCCCCAAGCTTTCATTTCTCTTTGGCATGTGATTTCAAGAATCTTCTTTTTTTGTTTCTCTTTTGAGATGACGATAAAATAACTCACAATTCGTGAGCATGTTGGTTGGTGGCTTCTAGATTTGGTTGTTGGTGTTCTTCAACGTTCTTCAATGAAAGCTGCAAGGATTAAATGAAGAAGAGCTACTAAAGAATGAAGGCAAAGAATGCCAACAAAGGTCATTGAAGAGGTCCACGGATTGCTACACTTGTATTCAAATGCATTTATTATATGGACCTTGTTTGCGTTCTTTTGTTAACTTTGTGGACTTTCTTGTTTTTCTTCATTTGATGTTGTGAATATTTGTCCTAATTTCTGTGCGTCCATCCACAATAAAATGTTCTGAACTTCAGATTTGTGGACACACCCTCGAAGCAACAGCATTTGCATCCCATGAAAAAATTCCGTCCAGTCTTCATTTGTGCTCTTGCTCGAAATTTTGAAAGTTATCATTATTCTTCTTGTTACGACAGTCTCGTCTAATTTGATGAGTAACTATGAGATGTTCTAAGGTACAGTTGAAGTCATGCTTGGATGGGAAAACTAGTAATAAGAGAGAGGAAAATGAGGAACATCTCAATCACCACATAACCCTTGGATTTTTTGATAGATCCGAGAATTAAACCGGCACTTCATCTTTCACGTTGGCTCATGAATTGGGAGTGAAATTGTTAAAAGGATTGATTTTAACTCTATATAGACACACATATGATTAATCCACTGCAAATACTAATTTGAAATAAAATTAGTGGGAAGTGTAAGAAAGTATCCATTGTAAGGAGAATAATTAATCCCTTGCAAATCATAGTCCTATCTGTCAATCTTAAAAGCAACCCTTAAAAAGAAATAATTGTCATATATTTATATAGATATGGACAAATCTAACTTGTTGGATATTTCGTTCCTACTCGTGCTCAATTCTATTCCAATGGAACAATTATTCCATACCTATTTTATTCGATTCCACAAGCTAGAGGTTCCGATTTAATTCTATGAATGTGCAGAGAATACTCGGACCATATGTGAACCGAATGTCCAATTTCCTTTTGGCACCTCTAGAAAATAAATTCCGGTACCGAAGCCTAATTCACAAAGTCTGCTCATCTTTTTCATTTCTTTGTATTTTTGCCAAAAATCTGCTCGTCTTCTTTTGTTCCCTAAAGTAAAAAAGTTATCAAATAGGCCAAAAACAAAAGATAAAATAAAAGGGGGAGAAAAAAAGGATAGGTTCGGGTTTGACTCAGAAATCGAAGCTGACCATGAAGCAGGTGATAGCTATAGGTAGAAAACCCCATGTGACATCGTGGATTTTTCACTTTTGCTTTCAATTAAATTAATCGGGCCTTTCATCGACGCGCCTATAGGGCTATTCTCAGAGCTAATCACTCTCAAGATAACTAGACTATCTAAGGAAGCCATTAAGGAGATTTAATGCAATAGACTTGAGAATTCAACCGGGAATTGGTTACTCGACCGTGCTCATCTTTAGAAGTCATTACGGCACAAATATAAGTCGATTAGGAATCAGAGATAGATCGGTTCGATTGAGATGTGTGGTTAAATGTGGGTGACTTCACTAAATTGGAAAATTCTTGTCGACCAACACTAGACTGATTTTTCTATCGTTTTGGTACCCTGTGTCTGTATTCGAATCCTCGAGATTTTCACGACAATCGAAAGTCGCCAATGTGTCAAGTGGGTTCATTGTGGCTCGAAGAAAATCGACCACGGGTCATTTGCATTAAAAAATTTTAAAAGCTACCCGGTAGCCTAGGTTATGCTAAAATCACACCAAAGTGAAATTAACCGCGAATTTGAATTCGATTTTAAAGTTCTGTCATGTCACAAATCATTTTAGGAACGTCGACTTAGTCTTAGAAGATTTTTCTGCAAATCGAGATTTTTTGGGAAAAAGTCGTCGTAGGGTCGTTTTTGTTCAGAAAGTGTCGGGGATCGTTTTTGATTGTGCAATTGGGAAACAAGTGGGTTATATTGATGAAGAAAAATACCAATTTGATCGATGAGGTGTTTGTTGAATTTATAGAGGCAGAGTTGTGTTGAATTAAGAAGGAGTCAAGATCCAATTGAAGAGGAAGCCAAGCAAATTCATATGTCCCCCACCTCCATCACTTTTAGACCATCTCAAGTCCTCTAGAAGGGTAATGGTGGCTGATTTGTGGCCATGGAAGACAGCAACCAAGTAGGATAAGGTCAAGGGGACAAATGGGAAGAAAATAAGACCAAGTGGCACCTTTGTCTCCTCTCTTCCTCTTCCCTCCTTAGCACCAGCCGACTATCCTCATTTCCCTCTCCATTGTACCGTGCAAAGACCATAAAATCTAGAGGAGAAGACGAGCAACTAGCCAACATGCCGCCGGGACCGCTCACCATCACCGGACCACCGTTCGCCGCCCTCGTGCACCGACGCTGCCCCGCGCCATTTCGCATGACCCCGACCCCTCATCCGTGTCTCTCACCGTCCCAGCTGCTATCTCATGCTTTGTGGAGCTTAGCCAAAGCCGTCCAGCTGTCGTTTCGCCACCGTGAGTCCCCGCTTGAACCCAGTTTGGACCCTTCAACCTTCCTCGGTCCATCCTCGCCTCAATCCGAGCTTGTTTCCCTTTGTTTCAGCCCAAAACAGAAGCAAAAGGAGTGGGTTTCCAACCAAGGGTTTGGCCCATTTTGAGGACGTTCCTGATCTCGAAAGCTAGGCCTGCTTTGGAGAGAATCGAGCCCCGTTGTGTCCCTGTCGATTTGAACCAATCGGATCGCCGAACAAGTGAGTTTAACTCACTAATCCTCAGGGTTGATTAGTTTAAGTTAAGCATGGATTAAGTGGTTAGTTAGATTAGATTAGTGAATTTAATTAATTACCGATGCATGTTAGGTGGATAGTTAGTGCAATTAAAGCATAGACAAGTTTTAGTATTTAACTAGAGTGGTTCGGTAATTTTCCGAGCCCGTCTTGACTTCCAACTAGGCTTTTCCGGGCCTAAGTCTATTTATTGGCATTTATTTATTATTTTCCATAATTATTTAATTAATTAATTAATTTCCGGAAATTAGACCGGGATAGCCGGTGACCAAAATGTTATGCTGATTGTGACAATATGATCTTTTTATTTAATTGAACTCGAATTTGTACTGATTTGGTGTGAATTGTGATTTTATGATATATTCCTAAATTTATTTATTTTTAGTATTTAATTGGAAAATAACCGAGCATCGGTTTACAATGCCAAAAATATTTTGGTGGACTGTATGAAATGGTGGGATTTATGGAAAGGAAATTATTATATTTTGACTAAGGCCAACCGGTGTATCATTGCATACGTATTTTATCAAATATGATAAAAAGTGAGAAAAAATGTTATATTACGTCGGCTCGATGACTAAGTATGTCATCTCAGAGAAAGACGTTATATTATTATATTGGCTCGGTGACTTGGTACGTCATCTTGGATAATGAACGTTGGCTCGGTGACTTAATATGTCATCTTGGAAAATGAACATTGACTTGGTGACTTGATATGTCATCTTGGAGAATGGGTAGTATTAACTAGAATGGCTAGGGAATGGTCTGATTGACATGTAACCAACTAGGTGGATTAATTGATGAGTCGATCTACGTGAATGATTTGATGTGTTGATGTGACTCGATGAAATTATGAATTGCGTTGAATTGCAAGGGGGAACTAAGGCCAAAGTAAGTTCTCTGACTCGTGGTTGTACTTAGACAGCTCTTAGGGCGTATTTGCTTCCTAATTTGGTCTTAAGGGGTAGAATTTGCTGAGATGTAATCTCACCTCGTTGTGGGACAACATTTCAAGTCCATAGATTGCAGGCCATTCGCTCCTCCCGAGCATTTTGGCATACCGAAGAAGTTCACAGTGTTACGCCCCAATCCTCGAGTGTGCGCACATCTCTCTTTGGTCAATAAAAATTTTGCGACTTTCTAAGACGAGTCGCTGACCCTTTCTTTTTGTTGCACATGCAGAAGCGAATAAAAAATCCCCTGACAGTAATTATCTTAGGATAGAAAAGCAGGACAATAGATTTTCAAACAAACATGCTTTTAAATACACACCGAGTTAAATACAAAAGTCTACCAACACAAGACATCAAAAGACCGACTCTCAAAAGGAATTACCCTACAACATACTCGTCGGACACATATGCCGATCCTTTGAACTCCATCTCCACAGACTCCGGGGCTTCGGTCCTCCACGACCACCTTCTAAGGATCTGAAAATGGTTATACAATAATCAGTGAGACAATGTCTCAGCAAACCTCTAAACCCCAATTAGGAGGGTAATATACCTAAGACGTCTTAATCACACCATCATACAATCACAAAGGCTTACCTTGGTCTCAGTTTCTTCCTGCAGGTCAGCACAGTTCATATCACAATCACGTGCATTTAGCAAATTCACACACCAATTTGGAAAGTCCAAATCAATCATTACTCACACGAGCAAGAACTACCAATACACATCAAAGCAAGAATCATAATTAAATCGCTGCTCACACGAGCAAGTACTACCAATACAATTCAAGCAAGATTTACCGACACACGCCGATCCATCAATTTAACTCAATGTGCATTCTAATTAATTAACTATTATTACCCACACGAACAGTTTTATCCAACACACGCCGGGGAAAAGTAATAACTACCGACACATGCCGGGAAAGACTAATAACTATCGACACATGCTAGGAAGAAATAATAATTACTGACACACGCCAGGGAAAGATAATAATATCCACTGACACACGCCGGGGTTAAAATAATATCCACCGACACACACCGAGGTTAAATAATATCCACCGATACACGCTGGGGTTAAGATAATAACTACTAACGTCCAACAACACATGCTGGGAACGGGTTCTCTTGACTATTAACATCCACCAACACATGCTGGGGACGGATTCTCTTAACTATTAACGTCCACCAACACACGCTAGGGACTGATTCTCTTAACTTTTACACCATCATTAAGCATAATCTCTAGGAATGGCACAAACCAACCTTATATCATCAATTATGCACTTTCCAGAAATCAAAGCCTTAAGAACCATCACAAAAACATAACTGGCCCTAACCGGTAGAATAGGCCCACTTGCACGTTTCTAAGTTTAAATTTAGAATTCTAACCGAACAAGTTCAGAAAATTCCCAAATTTGAATATGTTGTAATAGACACATAAAAGAACATTTTTCATGAGACACCTTAACCTAGATCCTTCTAAATTCGGCCTAGTAAATCGCTCAATCCAGCACCAAAACTAGGTCTATTTCCCAGAAAGTCTGTTTTCCGAAATCAATTTGGTTCGAGGTCCAACACATGTCCATTTGATATGGAATTTGACCATGTTAAACTAGAAGATATGAAAAAACAACTTTTGTAAAAAAACCATTTTGAAATCAAATCCTAAGAGTTGATAAAAACCCTAGAATCTAAAGATCCAAAATTCCAGTGGCGAGGCTCTATTTGAAAATGACGGAGCCGATATCACCTTCTTTTAAATCCCTAAAAATATTGAAAAAAGATATATGTTGTAATTGAGGAGGTCTAAAAAATTTCTCAAGAACCCATCAACCTCAAATTCATAACCATTTTCATTCACAAAAATGACAAACGGTGAGGGTCAAGAAACCAAAACTGCAGGATCTCCACTAGATCCAACTAATCCATCATCAATTGTGCAAATCTCAATAATTAAGTTACTCTAATCCATTCTAAGGCTAATCTAACCATCCTAGCTTATCACTAATTTATACTTAAGCTAACATAAACAACCCTTAAGCATAATTAACCTACTAAGTAAGGTTTAGTGAGCAAACTCACTTGTTCGGCAAGCCGGTTGGTTTAAATTGACGAGAACGTAACGGGGAACAACTTCCTTCAAAGCGGGCCTAGGATTCGAGGCCCAAAACAACCTCAAAATGAGCCCAAAGCACCACTAGAAACCCACTAACAAACTCTCTGTTTGTTGCTGCAAAAGAGAGGAAACAAGGTTGGTTGAGGCGGGAATTGATCGGGGAAGGCTAAAAAGGCTAAATTGGGTTTTGAAGGGGACTCATGGAGGTCGGAAGCAAGCCAAACAACTCTGGCATGGGCTGAGGAAGTTGTTGGGACGTACGGACAGAGGTGGAGACACGGCTGAAGAGGGTGCACACGCGCGGGCGAGCGTGGGACAGCGGCAGCGTGCGGGGCAGCGTTCGGTGAAGGGCGATGGCGTCACGCAACTCCAGGGCTGCTGGCTACTCTTCCTCAGCTGCTGGTGGGCGAAAATAAGGTGGAGAGGAGATGAAAGCTTGCCCCGGTTGGCTTGAGGAACAAGGAGAGGGGGACAAGGGCTCCACCAAGGCCATTTCTTATCCTCCATGGTCTCCTTGACTATCCACCACCACTATCTGCTCCTTGGCTCTCATTCAACCACCAAGGCTCATCCTTAGACTCTTGAAATAGTCCATTTGGCTAGGCAAGGGGGGAGCTACGAATTTGCAACATTTCTTCACCAATTGGACATTTGATCTTGCTTACATCAAGCCAATTTGGCCCTAATAAATTCCGTTATCAAGTCTTCGATTGAATTGCTATTTTTTCTCACTAATACATCTCACTTGCTTCCCAATTTTGCGATCAAAAAATAGACTCGGCATATTTCTGAACAAAGACGACCCTAGGATGACTTTTTCCCAAAAAGTCTCGGGTTGCAAAAAATCTTCTGAGACTGAGTCAACGCTCCTAGAATTTATTGTGACATGACAAAATCTTCAATTTTTGAAATTGGACTCAAATTTGCGGTTAATTTCATTCCGACACATTTTTAGCGTGACCCAGGCTATCGGATAGCTTTTAGAAAATTTTTAGTGCAAATGACCTGTAGTTAATTTTCTTCGAACCACAATAAACCACTTCGACACATTGGCGACTCTCAATTATCGTGAAAATCTTGAGGATTCAAATACGGACACAAGGTACTAAAATGATAGAAAAATCAGTCTAGTGTTGATCGACGAGAATTTTGCAATTTAGTGGGATCACCTATGTTTAACCACATATCTCAACCGAACCAACCTATTTCTGATTCTTAATCAACTTATATCTATGCTGTAATGATCTCTGCAGATTAGCACGGTCGAGCAGCCGATTCTTGGTCGAATCCTCAAGTCTATTGCATTAAAATCTCTTAATGGCTTCTCCAAATAGTCTAGTTATCTCATGAGTGGCCATCTCAGAGAAAAGCATTATAGGCGCATCGATGAAAGGCCCAACTTATCCAATCAAAATGAGAAGCTGAAAAATTAGGATGTCACACATAGAACAGAATTATCACATTCCGATATACGGGCACCCTGAAGGATTGGAATACGTGCTGGTGAAATCCGTAGTCTGGATTGATGTGGGTTTACCCAAAAAGGTGCCCAATCAATTCAGGGCATGGTATCATCACAATAATGATGGACAAAGAGAGGACCCTGTGCCGAAGTCTTATATACCTCTGTTTGTGATGGAGGATGCTTTTGGTAAGGGTACTACAGACCTTAAGGATGGATCAATGGTGGATGCAAAGGATCCCAAGCTGGATGATCCTGATTCTCTGGAGTATTCAGCCGTGGGCTCCAACTAGAGTGTAGAAGAAAGAGAGATCGTCAAGGAGGATGACCAGGAGTAGATTGGAAGTCCCCACCCCTGTCTGCGGACTTTGTTTTCTAAGCTTATTTAAGTTGAAGCTGACTTGGTAGTTTACCTTGTATATGTGTGCACTGGTTTGCAATATATATAAGTGTGGTTGTTTTTCAGGTTTGAGATTTATGGTCATACTTTCCTATCCCATTGTTTTATTGTCTGGGGATTATTTATATGCTTCTCCATGCCTATTAAAATGCATGGGTCGGCAATGTATCCTAGGATGTCGCTATTTAATCAACCGATGAGGAATGGGCGCTCGCTCAAGGATCGGGGCGTGACACCCCAACTAAACCACAGTTCCCTCAATCCCCAATTCAACCTTTGAAGTAGTGAACACATGTGGTGACTCGTATGGCTATGTCGAAGATTGAAGTCACCCTGTCCCCCGGAACGACGAACACCCAAAACCCTCTCAAGTCCCAACAATGCGGCCATCATCGATGGGGTTGTCACCCAAATGGGGTTGACTAGAAGCTTTCTTTTAATGATAACAGCATATTCATCCTTCTTTTTGTCCCCCAACGTACTTTATAAATGGTCAGTTGATACTTGTGTTGGTTCTTTGATTGTAAAAAAAATAAATGGTGCATTGACTTGTTCCACATAGAATAGGTAGGAGGAAGTGGGCCTCTTTATAAGTGCGTTAGTCTTCCAATTTGTTCAGACAAAAGTAAAACAAATTATGGGTGAGATCCTACAATTGCTCAATTATTAGATGTACACGCTGTTTATTATTA